>CM021108.1:606724224-606758671 GCA_007115665.2 Sequoiadendron giganteum | reverse complement strand
TAGTCGTTTATTTAAAAAATTAAATAGCTTTCAATAACGTGTATGTATTATAAAACACACACACATTTTATAAGGTGTATGCATTTCTTGGTGTGTACTCGAATCTAAATGCATATGCGTTCAAATTTAGGCTTAGGTACCTGATCCAAAGCATGTACACATTTTTAAAAAATGTGTACATGTTTCTAGCAATTTTTTTTTTGTTTTGGCCGAAACTTCCCCTCTTCGTGGACCCAAATTCTTGATTTTACCCTCAAGCAAGGGCCACTTGAGGTATTTATAATCCACTTCATTTTCTATTGTTAGATTAAATTATACATTATTGAAACTAGTTAAGTAGTTTCTAGTTATATACATGAGTTATAATTCATGGATGCCATTTTGTAGTTTTGGATTGAATTTTATAGCTTCATGTTGGTTTCATACTATGGAATTAGCTGAGAATTAGTTTTTAGCAGTTGACAATTACAATTTTGGGTGTTAGGTTTCCCGTAACATAAGGTGACAATCTATATTTATTTCCCTTGTTTTGTGAGTTAGCAATTTATTTCATTTTTTAGCTCTAGAAATGTTTTGTGCATGTGTAATTGCCTATACTTCATTGATGTAGGATGTGTATAGAGTCCATGAATTCATATATTGTGCTCGAATTGTCTAAAGTTTATGAGTCCCCAGTTGATAATTAAATGCAACCTCTTGTAAAAGATGAACTGTTTAGTTAGTTTTTTGTCCTTTGAGCTATGTGTATACCTAGTAGCACCAAGTTGATTAGACATTAGAGAGGCTCTACATTTTTAGTGTCATTGTTTGGTATGGTGTTAAGTCCAAGATTATCTTGTGTATTTTCAATTCCTTTCATGCCTTCATAGTTTAGCGATTCTATTTTCAACATTAGGGTAAAAAGGTTTTAGCTATCAAACAACAACACACGTTACTAACAATGTGAAGAAACTATTGATCTAAAGAGTCACAACCATTGTATGCAGAGGTAGTGAGATGCTTTGGGAAGATTTCTCCCCTCATCACATGAATCATAATAAGATACTGGTGAAAATAGTAAGAAGAACAAGGGAAACCCTGACAAAGAATCATCCCTTACACCAGTATCTACACCAACCACAAAGGAGACTTCCCAAACATATATAGGCATCATGGGTGATGCAACAATAGAAGATACACTAGAGTATGTAACATTTGAATTCCATTTTACCAACCAGTAAAGGGTTGTTTCCTTGAAGAACATACCTCCTTCATCACTACTTTCCTTTTATGGGCTGGTTACAGAGGATCTAGACACCTTCCTTTTTGAGTTTGATTTGCTATGCCAAAGTTATGACTACACCACGAATGCTCACAAACTCAAATTGTTTCCAACTACACTGAAAGATGATGCTTTGAGATGGTTCATGGGGTTGGGAAGAGATGCTATTCCCAATTGGAATACAATGAAAACAAAATTCTTGGAGAAATACTAGGATAACTACAAAGGTATAGATAGAAAGAGGGATGACATCTTCAGGATGTTAGAAACAAGATGAACCATTACAAAATTATGTTGAGAGGTTTTAGTTTATCCTTAAGAAATCCTATCAAAATAGACTTTCTAATGAATCTATGAAACTAGTATTTTTAAGTGGAGTTCATGAGGATTGTATGGATGCCCTCAACCTCATTGGGGTAGGGGACATCTCACAGTTACCCTTTGATGATATTTTTAAAGCATGTAGAAACTATTCTAGGTTCATTAAGAAGACAAAGGGAGACAAGACCTCTCTCAGTAAATCATCCAATGGATTCTAAAGGGTAGAGCCGAGCAATCTTCTATCAAACATGAAGGAGGACATCATTATTAATTTGCTTGATTTATAAATCATATGCTACTGCAAGTGATAACAAGAATTGAATGGATGTCAACTTTTCTACAAGAGAAAAAATTTCCCCATAATCAATTCCCTCCACTTGGGAATATCCTTTCATGACCAACCTTGCTTTATGCTTCTCAACACTACCATCAAGACCTATCTTTTTCTTGAACACCCATTTACTTCCAACATGATTTCAACCTTCAAGAAAAGGTACCAAATCCCACGTATCATTCTTCTTAAATGATGCCATTTCTTCATTCATGTCTCCCAGCCAGGAATTTGCATCAAACATACCTATAGCCTCTTTAACAGTCCTAGGCTCATCAATGTTAGCAATCAAAGCATAGGCACAACTAGAATATAACATAAAGTATCCAAATATTTTAGGTTACTGCTTAGTGCATGTAGACCTCCTGACAAGCTGAGGCTAAGGTTCTTCATCTTATTCAAAATTTTTAGAGCTACTTGAGCTCTCCTCATCAATAGGTCCACCAAGAGTACGTAGTTCATCTTTATTGGGTGTAAGAGGAACTTCAACTATCTCCTTTATTTCTTCTTTCATATTTGGCTATAGATCAACTATGAAAGGTTTTAGCTCATAGAAGATCACACTTCTAGTATAGAGCAACTTCTCTATAATTGGGTTCCAAAGCTTGTACCCTTTTACACCGATGCCATAACCGATGAAGATACACTTCATTGCCTTGTTCTCCAATTTAGATCTCTTTTCACTAGGCACATAATCATATTCCTCACAACCAAAGACTCTAATATGTCTCAAGGACGGCTTCTTAGTAGACCATGCTTCCATAGGTTTCTTATCAATGAGCACCAAAGTAGGAGATCTATTAATTAGATAGCATGCAGTGGCTACAACCTCATCCCAAAACATCAGTTCAAGACCAACACCATCAACATACTCTTTTCCCTCTCCATCAACGTCTTGTTCATCCTCTCCATAACTTCATTTTGCTGTGGAGTGTAGGGAGTTATTTTATGTCTCTTAATTCCATGGTCCTTATAGAACCTGTTGAAATATATAGAACAAAACTCACCACCATTATCCATCCTCAAACACTTTATTTTTCTACTAGTCTAATTTTCTACCAATGTTTTGAATTCCTTAAATCGACTGAATAGTTCAGTTTTACTTTTGAAAAAATATACAAATGTCCTTCTCGAATAATCATCTATAAATGAGAAAAAATACACATATTTTGATAATGAAGGAACATTAATCGGACAAAACACATCATCATGAATATAATCCAAAATTACAAAATATTTATGAGAATTGGAATAAAAATAAATACGGTGTTGTTTTCCATATATACAATGTTCGCAAAGATCAAAATCGAGATTACAATCATCAAGCCCATCAACTAGGCTTTTATTCTTCAAGGATTTTAAACATTTTTCACCAATGTAGCCAAGCCTATGGTGCCACAACATTTTCTTCTCTACTAGGAGCTTCACCTCTAAAGAATTAGCACCCATAGGAAAAATTTCCTCCTTCTCTACTTGATCAAATGATGGAGCCTTTTTCCCGGGCTTCAGAAAATTACTATTACACTGAACCATGCAATTATCCAATTTATATAGAGTGCCAATTTGTGCACCCTTAGCAATCACCATAGAACCTCTGGAAATCTTACAACCACCATTCGAGAAAGATACTTGCACACCCACATCATTAAACTTACTTATAGAAAGTAGATTCTATGCCAAACCAGGGAAATGCATCACACCATTGATTCTCTTTATTCTTCCATTAGGAAACTAAATCCTGACTCTTCCATGACCAACAATTTCTAGGTGAGAATCATCACCCAGATACACCTTTCCACCAACATACTCTTTGTATTTTGAAAACCAACCCCTATGAGAGGTCATGTGAAAAGACACACCTGAGTCAATTAACCACACATATTTCGATGCATATGTTGCTAAGGCTACTATGAATGCATCTACATCATTCTAAGAAGATTAATTATTAGAAGAATTATTGTTTTTCTTATTCTTCTTCTTCTCTTCTTTGCAATATTTTTAGATATGTCTGGATTTCCCATAGTTCCAACATTTCACCTTGGAATTCTTACCAAGAGACTTTGATCTCCCCTTTGACATGGATTTATAATTCTTGTCCTTATTCTTACCTTTCTCCTTTGATCTACCTCAAAAAAAAAGAGCCTCCTTGGCCATCTTAGAAGACTTCCTTTGCATTTCTTTTGACAATAGTGAAACATCCACATTTTCCATCTTGAAAGTGGTTTTTGTACTCCCAATAGCTATTACTAGGTGATCCCATGTGCCAGGAAAAGAACACAAAAGGAGCATGCAATGATCCTCATCATCTATCTTCACACCAATAGACCCCAACTAAGCAATGATCATGTTAAACACATTCAAATAATCTGAAATGTACACTCCTTCCTCCATCTTCAAAGAGTATAAATTATTTTTTAGGAATAACTTATTTACCAAGGATTTCTATTGATAAATGTCACCACGATTTTTCCAGAGAAGTTTTGTAGTCTTCTCTTTATGGACGTTCAAAAGAAAAGAATCGACCAAGAAAAATATAATCAGACACTTAGATTTCTAGTCCATTGCATCCTAGTCAGTTTGTGAGGTTTGTTGGAACTGTGAAATCTTGATAATCTCATTTACCCTTCATGCCTATTTGTTTCCCACCAAAGTTCATAATACAAATTTAAAATTCCTCACATTGCATTTTTTAACCAAAGTCCGGATTAAATTTTGTCATATAGGCCCATAGTTTTCATCTGACATTAAATCTTTAACAAAATATCGGCATAAGTTGATGCAGGTCTCACCGATATATCGACAAGACATCAAAAGTGCCATACCGATAAAGTTATACACCAAGAGAATGCGGGTTTATATTTCTTATTGGCAAGATGAAAGGTATCAGCATGACGGTATAAGGTCATATCGAGCTATGTTACCTTTTATTAATATGAATAAAATAAAGTCTATCGGAGAGACTATGGTCATCGGAGTAAGTTTTCAAAACACTCCTCGAAGCGTTATTGGTCTTGCCAATAAAGCAAGGGAGGACTCATTCGGTAAGACAAATGAGGCCGGGAAGAGTTTGGAGAGTCTTACCGACCCCTCGGGTTACACCGACATAAGAAAGCATGCAGAGATAAAGGATATCAAGAAGAAATGCACGTGGTATCGCCGAAGAAAAGGAATATCAGTGAGATATGTCTCAGCGGGGAGATCTAATAGACATCACAACAAGTATCATTCTGTCGGTAGAACAAATGCTTGGTCTCGGTGACATAAGTCGATAAAGTGAACATCTCAGTGAGACGAAGAGATTTTGGAGTAAGGTGAAGCACCATTGGCCCGATTCATTAAGTCTGGGCGATAGTTACTTCGGTGAAAGTCATGGCGATATAAGAAGAAAAAGGATGAAACTATCGGGGAGACTTGTGATGTCGAGGAAACTGCAAGACGTCTTAGTGGATGGGTGAACATTGAACAGGTGGATCAGCCATAGATTTGAAATGTCTTGCCAATATGATCCCTGATGTGACAACGAGAATTTCAAAAAAATTGTAGCATTCATGTCTCAGTAAAGACATTAATGGCGCCATGAAGCATAAAATATTTTTCATATCAGGGTATGCTCAATTGAAATAATTATTTCACGAAATTGGAAGCGAAAGAGAGCAGGTGAACCAGCAGAAAAATTAGGGCATTCGACTGACTTAGATTTGTAGGCAAAACAGTAAGTTTCTCATCTTCTCAGAATTCGTGAATTTTGAATATGGAAGGCAGTAGTTCAAGAAAAATAAAGGGAAGAAAACCTAGGGAGGGTAGTCAATCAAAGGCAAAGAAGAAAAAACATGAATTGCAACCAAAGGGCACTGAAAGGAAATTAAATCAAGACCTCATAGACCAGTTACCTGGTTTTGGGCCTAAAGCTAGGTGTTCTACACAACTCAAAGCAGAAATTGACAAATTAGACGACAAATGCAAATTCATAGGGGATGTTTGGACTCCAATTAGAGGGTATGAGTGTTTCAATTTCCATTATCATAGGAGAAATCACTTTGAGCTAGTATGCAATCTGTGGAGGCTCAATTTGGGAAAAATGGTGTGCCCTAATGTCTTTATTGATGTTGAACTGATAAAATTGTTGGTTGGTCATTATAACCCGAAGAATAAAGCTATATGTGATTTGTCAAGGAATCCATTGATACATATATCTGAGAATGCAATAGATGAGGTTTTCAGATTGGAAGGAATATGCAATGAGAAAATAATATGTGAAGAACTAGATAATGAATTCAAAAGAATGGATACCATTTATAAAGGATGGAGATTACCCCTGCACAAAATTAGGTGTCATGGCAAACCTACTCCGATGGAAGACAGTGAGGGACCACCATTTCATTTAGATCTCTTCAAACCCTACCTGAAGTACAATTATTTTTCAGTGGGACAGGTATTGGGGATAGAAGTCCCAGAGCATATGGCAGTTGTGCGCATGGTGATTACTACAGATATTCAACATCACAATTTCAGATCATTTGATTATGCTTCACATGTATTTAAGGAACTGGATTCAGGTTTGATAGCGATAAAGAATGGTGCCTCTGTCCTGCATCTCAAGAATTATTCACTGTTGATGCACTTGGTGTTATATTTTGGACAAGAGTTAGGATTATGGCCCCAGGAGCTAAGGATTTCACAATCTGACAAGGAAGGTAGGCCATTGCCTGTTCAGTTATGGACTATTGTTTGGGACAACAGGTTTGCTAATTCCAATTTTTTGCATTTTGAAGAATTCTTTGTGAAGCCTTTGTATAGATTTTTCAATCATCCTTGTGATTATTCCTTATCTGAATAAGTAAAGAGATTTCTTAGGCCTAGGGATTATAATGGACCAATCAACCACAACTGGGGGGATTGGTACTGCTTAGAAAGTGCCACAATGATTAGGGTTTATGGTTTTGAGGATACACCATTCATTTTTCCTAGAACAGTGCCACATAGAATTGCATACTTAGAAATTGTTAGGCAAATGGATTTCTCCAGTGTCATGAACTTAAGTTCATATGGGAAACAAGCCTTTATGCCTAGCACATTGTGTTTTTGTGATTTTACTATATTGGCAAAGGAGGGTTACAATCTGATTCTGGATAAATTATTGCACTATAACATGAGAAGAGCACCATCAAGAAAAAAATTTGATCCAGAGGGATATATCCACTCTGCTAGACAAAGAATAAATTTTGGACCAGCATGTACCCTATCAATCTGATGAAATAATCAGAAACTTGGAGGAAGAGGAAGCAAAAATGGTGATTGAGAAGCATGATCAAGAGTTGGTAGATGCTGAGTTGTTATCCTCCATTAAAGGAATATCAAAAGCTGACAGGCCACAAGGCTCATCTGGGAAGATATCAAGAATAAGGACTTAGGATTATGCCTATGCTGCCAGAGAAACAAATGTTGAGGAAACTATGGATATGGATACGAGACATTAAGATTATAGGTCTTTTATAGCAGATGATGAATTTGTGAAGACCTTAGAGTTTAAAACATTTTTATACAAGAAAAAAGGAAAGGAAATAAGAGGACTGGTTGACAATGTCACACCAAGAAATGAGGACCAATTGTTAAAGAGCTTAAGGGATGAGGTGGATAAAGAGATGATAAACATGACCCCTAAAAAGGGAAGATAAATTCTAGAAAAGGCAGGTGTTATGATTTTTTCAGGGTTGGATCTGAATTCTACATTAGTGTTGTACAGTTTCCTAAAAGACAACAATGCCACTCACAAGCTTAGTATAGAGAAGGTGACAGAGGTGTATACAGGATCAAGATACAATCCTGATGCTGAAACCTTGATGATTTGGGCTTTGTATCCCCCTCACCAGAAGTCAAATGTTACTGATACTGAGAAGGCATTTAGACATGTCATGACTCTAAAGGCTGGAGAGGCTGATCCTGTTGCAACTACAGAAATTGGGATCAATATAGCAAAGTTGAATAAAGCCTAGATCCAAGCATTGATCAGAGAGAGGGAAATGTATAAAACCAGTAATGAGAGAATGCTGAGAGAGAATGAACATTTAAAGGACTTGGTAGGTGCTATGACAGGGCCAACGAAGATGCTCACCGAAGGTGAAAGTTCACATGACAGGGACGATTGGGAGGGATCAAGTGCATACTCACAAGGGAAAGTAGACACACTCACTGCAATAATCAAGAAGAGGCAGGTTGTTTTAAACACTTGGATAAATAAACTTTGGGGAAAACATTCATAGTATGTGGATGCTATAAAATAACATAGAAGAGTGGATGATAGAATCCAAGAAAGAATTGAGGAGATGAAAAGGGGCACTCCTGATGCTGCAGGAATTGAAAATGCCAGTCGTATCATGCATAAGCATAGATATTTCTTTGAGGAATTACAAGGGGATGTGCAGGGGTTGATTGAAGCTGCTAGTGACAGATTGACTAAGTTCTACGATGATGAAGGAAAGTTGAAAGAAGCAACTACATGGAAAGGTGAATGCAAATCAATACTCCAAGAGATATTGAAGACAACCACTGCGAAGGATATTACATTGGATGAAGCATGTGAGAAAAATGAGTGAATGATGATGATGGAGATCGTGATCCGTGATGTGTTAGGAGATGCAAACACACATAAGCAACGGGATTATACAGAGCACATGTCTGCAATTCATTTGTGGCTTAACCAAAATTAGTTAATGATAAACTTGTTAAAATTTTATGCTTAAGACTTTTTGAAAAGGCACGTCCTTTTGCAAACTAAATGTATAAGTATCCATTGTTGGATAATAGATAAGGGAATTAGAATAGGATAGATTTTTGTAAGTACTATATTTTCAAAATGATGACATTCAAGGAGACTATGTTGCATGTATGAATTTTGAGGAAGATAATGAAAGACTGTTGATTTAGTGGCTTCATTCTAGTATCAATTGTTTGTTGGATTCATGTGATTATTTGATTGTCTCCAATCTAATGTTTCTTGATTGTTTAAATTGAAGTATCAAGTATACGTTCAATCTATCTGTGCACATTTGCTGTTTCTGTGTGATTTGATTTATTGGGTTCTTTAATGAAGAATTAAATTCCTTTCAATCAATTATAGTAATTTGGGAATGTTATTTGGATTAGTAAGAAGAATCAGATAATTAGATTTGATATTCTTTCTCAAGTAGGGTTTATCAATTACATCCTTGCTTGTTTATACCAGTTATAAACTCATAATTGTATGCCAAATGATTAAGAACTTTCTAGATAGGAACCACTCATCGAAAGCTTTCATTTGACTCCGTTTTACCCAATAAGGCACTAGTCTCCCTTATTTTCATTACATTAGTTCTATTCATTTCATTTGACATCTCTTAATTGAACATATTAATTCACACCTTGATATTGCATATACAATTTATAACAAATTAGGATCATTTCTTTCCACTATCAAATTGCCATTTGTGGATAAGTAGGTCAAGTAGGAAACATAATTCAAAATCTATGTCACTCATATATTTGCACCCACCTAGGTTTAGCAGAGCCTTAAGAGTAGAAGGTTCAACCATATTGGTTGGACTTGTTAGTTGGCCATCAACGTAGTGAGAGTGTGGCAACCTCTCGTGGTTTATTCAAACCAACATTTTTGAGACCCAACAAATTGGCGACTCTGCTGGGGAAAATAGAAGTCCTATGGTAGAAAACCATTCCTTATAGATTCATTAAAAGAAAACCATAATTAAAATTTGAAAATTGACTCCCCTGGGTAAAATAATAAAACCTTTTCTCACTTTTAGAAAAAGTGGGTGGCGACTCTGAATGAATAAAAACATTGAGATTGATACAATAAGATCCAAATCAGAAAGGAATCAAGCTAGAGTTTAGACCATCATAGTTTCTCACAACATGCAAGGAAGGAGATCTTTGTAGAAGGAAGGGGATGGTCCTGATGATAAGGGAAAGTCAACCTACAAAAACAATCAGGGCAAGAAAGTATTTAATGAATTGGACACAACAACAAAAAACAAAGCATCAAAATCATTACTGGAAACACATAATTCATATGATGCGCTTGCAAACAAAGAAAGCTTATCTAAAGAGCTTCACACTCCTGAGGGGAAGAGAAATCCTTCCCACCAAGTAGACCTTGAGAAAGCTGACGAGCACATGGCTGAGTTTGAAGCTAGAAAAATAAGAGAGTTTGAATATGAGCAGAGAACAACACTCTATGAGGAAGGATTTGAGTATGATGAAACATCTGAAGAAAACCATGAACTCATGACACAAAATGAAGAAGATACATAGTGGGAGAAAATGAGGCAACATGCAGAAAAATTAAGGGTTGAATATGAGCAACAACTTCAAGCAATGGAAGATTTAAGAAAGATGAAATTAAACAAAGGTCAAAACAAAACATCAGTGGGTGATTCACCCAAATATACGCCCCCACATAAAAACAACAATATGAATCCATCAAATTCCCCACAAGCTCACCGAAATCAACCTAGGAATCAATATAGAAACGCAAACGCTCCACCACAACACCGAAATATTCAGCCACCTCCTCATCAACAATATGTACCCCCACAAGGTCCACAATATATGGCAAATCATAACCCACTCTACCAGTATCAACATTTCCAAAACCCCCCTCCACAATGCACAACCTGATTAGACAATTTGATCTTGCTGGATTTCAGATATACCCTTACCCTCTAGACAATAACTGGAGGAACCTAGTCCCTTAATTCATAGGAAGTAATGCTGTTACAGTTGAGGAGCATCTAAGAAACTTTAAAGTAGTCATTCAAGACTTGGATATGTAGTATGAGGATGTTCAGATGAGATTATTTATGATGTCACTGATTGAGGATGCTAGGGACTAGTTTAATAGTCTGCCAACAACATCCATTTATTCCATTCAAGTATTTCATGATCAGTTTCTTCAGCACTATGGGAATCAGTGTGCATCAGATTTTGCCTGCACGAGTTGGTGACTATCCAAAAACATCAGAATGAATCAGCCTTTGATTTTAACTAGAGGTTTGTTAAATTACATAATAAAATACCTCAGGAATCCAAGTTGGTTGATCCTGCTGCATTGAGTGTCTATTTAAAAGCCTTTGATCCTAGAACAAGATATGAATTAAGAAACAGAGGTCCTAGGAATCTAGCTAAGGCCCAAAAGATAGCCTTAACTATTGAAAATAATAGGAAAGCTGCATGGATGTTTTCTAAAAGGGAAAACCCTAGGGTTCCCCAATATGCTCCCCCAAACAGACAAGAGAGCACATATAGGAATGAAAGACCAAGGCTGCATGACATGCCTTATAATACAAATTGGAAGGATGAGAAACCAGTAAATGATAGACCAAGAAATAAGGAAACACCAGATCCACTAAAAAGAAAGGGAGCATATATGGTAGATAAGAGTCCATGGTGCTCAGTCTGTTATGCACCACATTCCCCAGAGCATTGTGTAACATCTCAGTCACTGGAAGAAGACACACTGGATAATGATGGTGGTGAAGACCAGAATGTCTACCTAACTTCCCACACTCTTAACTCTTTGGAGCAGGAATATTCATCTTCAGAGGAGGTAGGATATGAGTATAATGTTGATAACCAAAAATACAATATTCACATGGAAGAGCAACATGTTTTTTCTGATCGTGAAGAAAATGATAATGAGAAAAATCCCCCTGTTGCATCAGGTTAGACTAATAGATGCAATATAAGAAGACCAAGTGAAGAAGAGATTAAAATATTGACAATTGCAACATTGGAGGAAGCTAGAAACAAATATGGTTTGAGAAACTGAATGGTGAATAGAGATGAGGGTGTCCCAAGGGGGATATTTATAAAAAATAAAAAAGCATCAGATGAGACATCAAAAGGGAATGATGATAAACAACCAGACAAAAGAGAACATAAGGGATCTCCTAAGGAGGAAAGTAAAAAAAATTCCATGGAGAAGCAAAAGCCAGATCAAGCATCCAAAAAGGAACAAGAAGAGAACAAAGGAGAAGTCATTGAACCTAAAAAGGTAATCAGAACTGAAGGAACATCCTTTGATTTTATACAAGCTTTATCTCAATTGAAGATGTATGTCCCATTAATTGAAATGATGAAAATTAAGGAATATAGGGAAAGTGCTATATAATTAATATCCAATGGAAATCAAAGTATGAACCCTTAAAATAAAGAAGTTTTTGAAATGAATAGTAAAAAGGAGGTAAAAATTCCAGAGGCCTGCCTAATGAACACACCATAGATTGACCCATTCTTTACCACCTTACTCATAAATAGATAACTTTTAAGAAATTGTATGATAGACTCAGGTGCCTCCATGAATATCATGCCAGTAGGGGTGATGAAGCAACTCAGTCTGTGGATAGATGTGGAAGGAGGTAAATGCTACGACATGGATAGCAGGCCTGTCCCGGTTGTGGGAATAATGAAGAATGTGGAAGTGAGATTAGCAACTTACCCACAAGCTTCTTACACTATTGACATAACTGTAATTGACACACCTCCCCAGTTTGGAATGCTTCTATCAAGATAGTGGACTGCAACAGTAGGAGGCAATGTACAGTTTGACTTATCATATGCCACCATACCAGTGAATGGAGAAAAGGTCAAATTGTATAGAGAACCTAAAATGAATCAAATTGTTGAATATGCTCCTCAAGAGCCACTTAATTGTTTCTGTGATGTTGATTTGGGGAGTTTTAGAGTGGAACTATCTCAACCTGAATTGGTAAGCAAAGATCTAATTGATCAAAATATTTTTGAAAATCAACAAGGAATGTGGAAAATTTACTTCGATGGAGCCTGCAGCCAAGAGGGAAATGGAGCTGGGATAGTTTTTATATCTCTTGATGGTTCAACTTACAAATATTCATTTTTGTTAGCATTTGAATGTACAAACAATGTAGCAGAATATGAAGCTTTGTTGACTGGATTGAATTTAGTTGTTGAACACAAGATCAAAATCTTAACAGTTTTTTGGAGATTCAGAATTGGTTGTATCTCAGATTAGATCAAAATATGTAGCAAAAAATAAAAGACTGAAACAATACAAAAATGCAATATGGGATACAATTGAACTATTTGATGCTTTCTCCATTGATTGGGTGGAAAAATCAAAAAATATAATGACAGAATTCTTGGCAAATGTAGCACTAAAACAAGATGATATCACGTTAGCAGGAGTGTCCCAAGTGGAATTCAAAACAAGACCTACAGTACTTGACAATGTATATAGTTGGCAGGGTTTCAATGATGACACTAACCTTTTGAAAATCCTTTAATGTATAGACCAATATGAGGCTCAAGAAATTGATTTCAATACCTTTGTGGAAGAAATAATTGGAGAACAAACAGTATTTGGAAAGAAGGTCTTGCAACTTAAGACTAATTAACTTCCCAAGGGGTTGGTAGAATTGGAAAGAGTATACGATGGAAGTGATCGATCCCTTATGAAACAAACACCAATAAAAGGGGAAGATATTGAAAAAATAAACTTAGGAACTAAACTATCACCAAGGAAGGTATATATTGGGAAGAAGATAAGCCCTACTGTCCGGAGAATGCTGATTTCATTGTTGAGAAAGTATAAACATGTGTTCGCATGGTCTTATGAGGACCTCAAGGCATATAGGGAGGATTTATTTCAGCATGAAATTCCATTGAAAGCAGATGCAAAGACATTTAGACAGAAACAAAGGCCCATTAACCCCACTCTGGAACCAAAAATGCAGGAAGAATTAACCAAGCTTAGAGATGGAGGTATCATCAAACCTGTGAGGCACTCAACATGGGTGTTGTTGTGTAGTTTTTGCACACACACCCCACTAAAAGTGGGGGCCCTCTTTCTTCACTTTTTGGTGTCTTGACCCTTCTTTTCTGGGGTTTTCGCTTGCTTGGGCTCATGCTTTGATGTCCATTTTTCCTATTGAAGTGGCACACTTATGAATTTTATTGAAAATCTAGAGTTTTGAATGCATTCCGGAGTTTTCACTATTTTTGGGAAAATTCGCCTAGTCCGGATTCTCCCGGGTTTCTTTCGGAGTCCAGAAATGTTCGCTTTTGGCTTGGATCTGGGAAAATTCATCTTGTTTGGATTTCTCCGAAGTTCGTTACCTTGTCAAATCCCCGAGTTTTTGTGGTCGTGGCTGTTTTGTTGACCACATTTATGGTGTTTGTGCAGATCTTTTGGGGCATTGATATATTAGATTTTGGGAGATAGTTGTTCACTTGAGTTTGTTCATTTGCTATCATTTGAGCTTGAGTCTTGGAGCTTTTGCTGTTTTATTGGATTGCAGATTTCATGGCCATTCCGACTGTTGCATTTGAATTTCGTGTGCGTGGATTGTATCCTGCTCGTGTTTGACAGTTATTTGTTGGTGTCACCAGTTCCAGTCCTTTCGCTCTCATGGTATGTTGATTTTCCCCTTTTCTCTTTTGGTTTGATTACTTTGCTTCATTGGCTTTCGAGTCCTTCGTGGTTTCCCAATTTCCTTGGGTATGCACATTGTCAAAGGGCATTTTGGTGGTTTTCATTATTGTACCAATCTATTTGGTTGATTGAATGTTTATGCTTGGTCTGGTATTGTTATTTTTTGGGCATTTGCTTGCATTGCTCTTAAACTTTCCATTTTAGGGTGTGAGCAAGTCTTGCCTGGTTCTCCGCGATTTCATGGCAGATATTTTAGGGTTCCTAACCTAGGGTGTGACCAATCCTCCTCGAATTACTATGAGGAGTGTTTGAAGTTCATATTTGATCCATTGGAGGTCTAGGTTAAGTCGTTGTCAAAATGCAGGCCTTAGGTGCAAAGTCATTTGAATCTTTTTGGTGAAAGTAGGCAAGATGTGGACGGTTTCGGGTTTTTGAGGTCCTCGTGGAATTTCGCTTCCTTTGGATTTTCCCAACTTTTTTCTGTTTTTCCTTTTTTACCACCTTTTTTGGATTTCGTCTGTCTCGCCAAAATCCGCTTCATCCAGATTTTCCCGATGTCCGCAATCGGGTCATTTTACCGATTTCGAGCTTTAGTAATGTTATATCTGGTTTTCGCCAAAATACGTTCCCTCCGGATTTTCTCGAATGTTCCGTGTCTCTTCCATTTTCCCAGGTTAAGTTATAACTGTTGCTATTTTTGCCAAAATCCGTCTGTGGCAGATTCTTCTGGGTTTTTTGGGAAAATGTTGAATTTGATGGTTATGAAGGATTTATTTATTGATGACGTATTTGATAGATTAAATTAACTTATGCTAAGTGTTTCTAATGATATTCCTTTGTTAATTGATGGACTAAAATGATGTTATGGGAGTTTGCATGCTACATTCGCTGGAATTCGCTTGGTCCGGATTTTCCCGAAAATCCTCTCTAGTGTGGAATCCGCGAAGGAGGCTAAAACCCAAATTTTAAGATATTGATTTCCTACACTTCTTATTTCTTTTGGATCTGATTGTGGTTATCTTTATTTGTTTTTAGGTAGGATCAAGACAAGATATGGCTAGTTGAGGTAAAGGGAAGGCATCAGATCCAGGTGCAGAGAGTTCTGCTGTGACCGATGCAGAGAAGGTCAAGTTGGACATAAAGAGTAGGATTTCTGAGAGCAAGCTGACCTCAATTTGGTCAGGAATCATGGACACCAATGTGGGTATGTGGGACTACGAGGAATTTAAGGCTGAGATGTCAGCATCGAGACCTCCTTTGTTGGCTAAGAGAATTGTGGACTCCAGATTGGCTCATGTAGTAGGTTTCCCTTGAAGGGAAAAACATACATGGATCTAAAGACCCAACAATGCGGAATACATTCCCTTAACACTAATACAACAGAGGAGAAAAACATAAACCATTTTCAATAGCTTCTAAAACTACTTGAGATGAATACAATCATGTAAAATAAAGAACATAAAGTTGAGCATTCATAGTTGACACCAGATATACGTGGGAAAACCTTTTCATGTAAAAAACCCACCACACAAAGTCCAGACTAATTGTATTACAGTAACAAAATAGTTACATACAAAAATATAGTCTTCTCTGATCAGCTCACAATAGCACTACTCAAATTATCTCACTGTTACAATGTTCTCCTAAAAAAACATACAGTTCGAATACATTTATTTTCTTTCCAATTGCGTACACTGCATAAGTCATACATTGCATTTAAAACTGATAGACAACCGTCGATCACCAAGTACAATCATCACTGATCTGATCGCACCAAAGATCTTCCCATGTCTATCTCTCTGCATCGAGCCACCCAGGCATAAATGCTATTACCCAAATCGGGTCCTATTTCACCACCCTGGGTTGACCTGCACCTACTGCAATAACTACATTGGCCTTTAACCAATAATTGCCTGGTACTGAGCCACGTGTTGATCTTGTATTCACCATCGCTCTTTGACTTTAAGTCCAAAATGGTCAACCCAGTTGCCGATCCCATCGAGCTCCTCACAGGCCTTACCGTACTACCGCAAACCCCACTCGACCAGTTCACGGTATGGCGGTAAGCCAGTCGAACTCATCCGAGATCTTATCGTGCTACCGTGTGTGACACCAAGGCATACCACGGTACAACGGTAGCCGACATGGTAGACCGCTGGTGGTCTTACCACAACCATCGTGGTCAGCCCCTTGGTTGGTCGCAGTATGGCGGTAACTGCCAGCCAGTCGCTGGCAGTCTTATCGCAGCCACCACGGTAACCGCTAGCCAGTCACTGGCTGTCTTACCATGGCCATTGCGGTTAGTCTCTTGACTAGCCGCGGTACAGTGGTAACCGCCAGCCAGTCACTGGTGGTCTTATCACAGCCACCATGGTGAGTCACTTGACTGGCCGTGGTATAGAGGTAACCACCAGCCAGTCGCTTGCAGTCTTACCACAGCCACCGTGGTTAGTCACTTGACTGGCCGCTATGCAACGATAACCGCCAACCAGTCATTGGCAGTCTTACTGCGGCCACCGCGGTTAGTCTGTTGACTAGCCGTGGTACAATAGTAACCACCAACCAGTCGCTAGCGGTCTTACCATGACCACTGCAGTCAGTCTCTTGATTGTCCATGGTACCACGGTAACCGCCAGACCAAACACCGACAGAACGAGACTTAGTTGCCACGATAAAGCGGTAAAGGTAGAAATGAACAAAAAATAACGCCAAGTCTTCAAAGATGGAGCTTTCAAGTTGGAAGTTGAGACATAATTTCTCAACATCCCTTCCTCAGTGCAATTTGATGAATTGGTGCTTGAGTGTGCTAAAAATTATGATAGAGAGACACAAAGGATAATCGGTCCCCAAGGAAGGATTCTGGCTGGCTTTTGTCCTGTCTCCATTGCCTCAACCTTCAATATGCCTGATAGGTTTCATGTAGTGGGTTTTGAAATGGATGGTGCCATGAAATATTATGAAGAAAATATAGTTAAGTCTTAGCAGGTGATTAACTCTTGGCTGGAGAAGCCTAAGTCCCATTTCTCCAAGCTACCTAAGCAACTATTCAGGCTCAAGTTCAAGAGAGAGTACTACAATGTCATCACCCTTCTCAGCAGGCTGGTGGGGTTGAAGAGTGCAGGTGTGTTTGAGACTTGGATGTTCAATGTAATTTCTAGAATGGAGCAAGGAATTGACTATCACTGGACAGGTGTCATTAGTGCAGTGATTCATGAGCAGTTATTCAATGTTTTGCAGACCAAGAGTTTTACTATGACTTCTTACCTAGTATATGCATTGGCGAGACTTCACCCATACAAGGGGTTGAGCACTAGAGGTACCTTTGGGAAAGATGCTATATATAAAGTATATCCACAGCTGCACCTAACTGGGGGAAGCTATAGGAGATCCAATGATGCTTTCACAATGTACATCACAAGGTTGCTTCAAGGTGCAAAACCTATGAGAATTTCTGATAGGGCAAAGGAATTGATAAGGAGATATGGGGCATGGTTTATCCAGTTCCCAACTTTCTCATACATCAGAATTGATGGTTGTCAAAGGGATCCCTATAGACTCCCTAGATACCCAACTGACCACATCACATTGTTGAGAGTCACTAGACAGATTTGTGACTTCGACAATGTTGTAAAGGGAGAAATGCACAAGACAGGTTTTGGGAATGACTTTCCCTTAAAGATAGGAATGGGTGAGGTGTGCCCACCTATTCAGTCTGCTCATGCTACTAAGGAGGAGATGAGTACTTTTGGTCTCTCTTTCCATTCCAAGAGAGCAAGGTTTGAAATCACTGGCGAAGCTCAAAAGAAGGCCAGTAGGGGAATACAACCATAAGACCCATATTGAAGATTACTGGGTCAACCTTGCTGATGTGTTTGAGGTAAGGAAGAAGAAGTTCTCTAGATTGCCAGTGGATTTAGTTAGGCTATACAATGTGAAGGCCATCCCTGACCAGGTGGAAGAGGATGGAAATGTAATCCAAGGTCATGTCTATGAGGTAGTAAAAGATAAACCAGTGGGAGAAGTTGACTGGTTAGAGGAAGAAAAGACTGATTTAGATCAAATCATGACCTCGATGATCAAGTACACCAAGATGTGGTTGAAACACAAAATTCTAGAGTTGGAAGGTGAAGGCATTCCATGCACCTATGATCTGATGGGAGACTTAGAGTCTCACTTTGCTTCCAAGGGGTCACTTGAACCAGATCCTAAGGGCAAAGAAAAGGTGGATTCTCCTTTCAAAATCCAGGTAAGGGAGGTTCAAGTTGAGAAGACTGTAGAGGTAAGTAAATAGAGGAAGCCCGTTGCTAAGAAGAGGAAACATGCCTCAAAGAAAGAGGTTGAAAAGAACAAGGAAGAAGAGGAGGAGGTAGAGAGTGCTCCTCCATTGACAAAGAGGAGAAGGATTGCAAAGCTGTCATAAAAGGTGGAGGAGGATCCTAAAATTGATAAAGAGATTGAGCCACCAGTGGTAGAAGTGGAAAGCTCAGGGGAAAAGACACAAGTGTACATGAGGAGGTCAAGGAATCCTTCCCCAAGGGATACTACAGCAAAGGAGAATGTTTCAGTGAGTGTTCCGGTTGTTGAGCAGGTGAGTGTCCCCATTCCTCAGGATGCTGGTGTAACATAGAAAAATATTAAGGGTTAGCAATGATTAAATGCATAAATAATAAACCTAAGTAAACAAGAAAGAACGAAAGAGAAAACAACAAAGCAAATGGAAAGATCTCACCAAATGCCCTCAACCTCCATGAATCACCTTCCTTGCATCTTCTCAATTTGCTGCCATATGTCTTGTGCCCTCAGATTTCTTTGTGAGAAACTATGATTGTGACAAGACCTAGCAAGTGTTGAAGGATTTGATCTAAAATTCAAGTAAGAAATTAATCTCTACATGCAATGTAAAAATCTACAAAAGACAATGTTAGATGAAAAAGAGAGAAGAGAAGAAGAAGAAGACTCAAGAGATATTAAGAGATATATTAAGAGATAAGATCCCAAAAATGAGATCAACATTGTCATTTTATAAAAAATGCAATCTTGAACGGACAAATGAGATGAGATATTGAGAAATACCCTAGAATTAATGGTTAAGATTCAAGGTGACAACTCTCAATTAGGGTTAGGGCAATAATCCCCAAATGTGTGGACAAGATTTAATTTAATAAATTAAATCAACGATGGAGAATAAATGTGACATTGAGATGAAATTAGTAAAAATCAAGAAGATAAAGATTGAACAAGAAGAAAATATTTAGAAAATCAAGTTATTTTAGAAATAACTTACTTTGTGGAGAGAAAATGCTATTTTGAAATTAATTCCAAAATGGTGAATTCATGTGACAGTAAATAATAATAATTTAAAATTATTTACTTGGAAAGAGGGAAGTTGCCAATTTAAATAAAATGCTTTTATTTAAATTTAGAAAGAACATCAATAAGACAATTTAATAATTAAAATTATTCAATTGTGGAGTAAATTAGACAAGTGGGTAATTTTAAATAAATGATTTTATTTAAAATTAGAAAGAAAGTTGGAGAGGATAATAACTAAATAAATAATAACAATTTATTTAATTATGAGAAGACATAAATAATTAATGACGTATTAAATAAATAAATAAGATCTATTTATTTAATAATCATGAGGAAGTAATAATTAAATAAATTTAGGAATTTATTAATTATAGAGTGACATAAGCAATTAGTGACGTATTTAAGTAATAAATATAATTTATTTATTTAAATAGCCAGGAGGAATAACGGAGGTGAATTAATTAAATAATTAAGAATTATTTAATTAATAATTGACATTGGACTATAGGACATAATTAAATATTTTAATTATGTTGAGATGAGGCATGATATAGAAGAATGTGGTTTGCGGGTCTAGGCCATTTTTATATGTCTACAACTGGTAGCATAAGGGAGGAACCAAAGAAGGATGAAGGTCCTAAAGATTTGGGCGATGAAGAATTTCAAGGAGACCTCTTTAATGCAGAGGCAGAAATCGATAAGGTGATTCAATCTCCCTTGGTGTCACATGTAGATTCACCCATGAAGGAGCAATTGAACCAGACTCCTCAAAAGGAGGAAGAAATACCAGCTAGGGCCCCTTCATCGGTACAGGTTGTTGTGGAAGAACAAAGGAAGGATAAGGAGAGTCCAGTCATGGATATTCCCAATGTACCAAATATTGAAAAGGATGTAACTGATGATCAGCAGGAACAAGAGCAAGATAGGCAAAATACAATGCCTGCTGGGTCTGTTACTTCAGGATGGGTTGAAAAACGGTTGAAGAGAAAAATGGTGATAGTGGAGGATGCTCCTCCTGATTTGGATGCCCTTATGGCTACTGTGGAAAAGGGAAAAACTAAGAAGAAAGCTAGAGTTGTGTCTCGTATTGAAAGAGATGGGTCAGGTAACAGAGTGGCCCATATTGCTACCCTTGCCCCAAATAAAGATAGAGACACTGTGATTACTCAAGATTATCATGTGCAAACTTTCGACTTGGGGCATGCTTCTATGGAGCAAGATATTGAAGAATATGAAGGCTCCAGTGCTATGATTGTGGGCAGGTTGAATAGGGCAGTGCAAACTAGGCATGAGCTAGAAAAGGAGAATGAGAAACTGAAGAGGTACTTGCAAGAATTGATGAAACCCTTGTAGGCTATTGGATCCTCCTCCTCTGCTGCTGGTTTCTTGCCTAAGGAGACAATCTCTGAGCTGGAAAAGATGAAAGGCACCACACATGCTGTAGTTGCTTGGTTGCAGAGTGTCCAAACTAAAGGAGATGATGCTATTAAGAGAATTTTGTCAACTGGAGGGGATGCTATGAGGATGGTAGATTGGTTGAAGGATGTATTGGCACAAGATAAGGATGATATTGATCTCCTACTACAGAAAACCACAATAATTATGGGATTCACTGAAGATAAACTAGTAAAGTGTGGGATTCTTCCTTTTTCAAGGGTTTCTGAACCTTGGGAATGGTTTGAAATCTTGCAAATGAGGCAAAAGGCCTTAAAGAAGATCCATAAATAGGCAAGGCAGATTGAGGACACTTTGACTGGTATCCATGATATGTGTGTCTCATTCTTTGAGGTCATGACTGGAAGGAAGAAGTTTGCTCCGAAACATCTTAACCTGGAGCAACTTAGGAAATGGTGGAGGGATGTGTATTGTCCAATCAGTGAAGGACCAGTTACTAGGCATCAGCTAGATGATGCTGCAACTTATATTGCTGTCATGGACAAATACTTGATTAATAAGGCTGATTGGGATGGTACAGTTAGGCAGGCAAGAGATGACATCAAGTCTCTTGAGAGAAGGATTAAATTTTTGTTTGTACCACCTGTTGTTGAGTTGGATAGGGTCCTGTTGGCCGTACATGGTGAAGAAGATCAAGCTAAGGACAAGGATGGGGAGTAGCTTTATAGGGTTACATTGAGATTTGTGGTTCCCATTATTCACATGTATTGGGCCGACCTTTTGGTATCTTGGCTGTTTTGGATGAAATTGGTGCCAATGGTACATTTCATATTATGTTCGAATATCTTTGAGGCCGACCTCTTGTAGGTCATGTTTTTTATTGTAAAATTCTTAATTTGGGCCGACCTATCTTAGGGATTCTCTATAACATAGGCATGTTGCCTCATTCGGGATAGATATAGAAGGATAGATATTTTGATAAGTGCTAGAGTAGAGACTTGGTATTAGAGCGAATTAGGGTTTATTCTCAAGCAAGTGTTGTAACAGAAAATTGGAGTTGTTGCTATTTTAGGATGATTTAATATAAAAGAGATATTGTGGTTTGGTATCTATCTTGTGGAATTTCATCTGGCATGGTTCCTGTTGTTCTATCTTTCAAATTGCTTATTAAATTTATAGTTAAATTGTTTGGTAATGCTTAGGGTTTCATGTTTAGAATGTTTGTAGTGATATCTAGTCCATACTTTTTGCAGTTAGCTGATTGTTAGCTGCTTTGCAAAGTTAGCCTGGACTTAGAATTGTGCTTAGTTCAATTATGAGGGTTTGTTCATCTCAATTGCAATAGGATTGATTGAATGAATGTTTATGATATGAAAATATTTAAATACCTTAGAAGATTGTACTATTTCTGTGAAATTGAAGATTCATCTAGGTTAAACAGAAATTAGTTTATGAGAGATCAGTCCATTTTGAGCTTTTTGTCCTTTTGCATTTTCAATCTTAGGGTTAGGAGTAGTCTTAGAATCATTTCTGAAAGCTTTTATCTTTTTCTATTTCTTTATTATCTAGGTTCAAATCAAGATTTCAAGTATCAATCCATTATTCAGGTCTGATAAGTTTAAATTCCAGTATTTTCTTGTAGTAAGGTCCCATTGTGATTACCAACATTTTCACATTTATCACTGAGTTGTTTTGTTGCATTGTCAAGACCTGACATTAGAGACCTTGGGGTTATCTCTTTTCCCATAGAGATTTACCTTTCAAGAGAGATAGTATATCATATTCTGTCTGAGTTGTTGTTTTGCAGGAAACACCATCAACAGATTGGCTCTAGAAGGAGGGCCCTTGAATAAGCAAATTGGAGTGTTTCTTAAACGCCATCTCTCCTGAGAGGCTAAGAAGAAGGACTAGATCTACTCCAGGAGGAGAGGAGTTTCAAGAGTTACAAGCCCCTACTAGGTCAAGAAGGATCAGAGGAGGGGAAGAATCGTCATCCACTCACCCACTTCCATCATCTCCATCATCTTCATCTTTGTATGATTATGAGGGACTTCCTATTCCACAACCACAACCAGTCATAAATCAGCCATTACCACCCCCACCTCAACCGATGGATTTTCTTGCTAATAATCCGTCCCCATTGATCTTCAATAATTACAATGTCAAGCTGAAGAACCCTGAGCACTTCTGCTCTAAGTTTCATACTCATGACCCCAACAGGACAATAGAAGAGCATATTAGGATTTTCTAGACTTGCCTGAGAGATAGAGGAATTAATCATGAAGATGTTGCATGTAGGATTTTCCCTTATTCTCTAGGAGAAGAGGCCTTTTATTGGTACAATCACTTACCTACTACTTCCATCCATAATTGGACTGAATTAGAAGCTAGATTTCTGCAGAAGTTTAAGATTCCCATTAGTGCTAATGAGTTATACTTACAATTTATTGGAGTGAAAAGAGAGATTAATGAGCCCATAGGATCATTCAATGATAGGTTCCATCGAGCATATACTAGACTCTAGGCACCTTACGCTGGAAATGAGAATACTGCTTTGGAGGTTTACTTTGAAGCCTTGGATAGCCTAACAACCACCTTCCTTAAAAAAAGGACTAATCCTCCGAATACTTTTCTCACTGCATATGTAGAGGTAGTAAAAGTCAGCACGGACTTGAGACAACACTTATCAGGACCTTTACCATCATTAGGACCTACGGCTCACCCTGGACAAATTCAAGCCCTTAACCAGGCTTTGACCAGTCATGCTCTGATAATGAATCCCATTCCTTCATTACCTTTGGTTCCTCATCCAGGTCCATCTTTGAATCAATCTCAACCTATGACCTCTTATCCTCAACAAAGAGCTAATCAACCCCTTCATCAACAACAATCTGGTTTTCCTACATATTTGTAGAATTTAGAAGTTCTGAATCAAGCCGTTGGTTCTGGAAGCATCCCTGGATTCCCTTCTAGTGGCATTAATCCAACACTACCTAACAGTCTGGATAAGGAGAGGTTGGATGAATTATCTGAACAAGTGAAGAGGTTGAATACAGAGGTGACTTACTTGAGAAACCAGAATAGCCAACTTCAGGCTGCTCAAAAGAATATACAATCTAACTATGGTAGGGAGAACATGAACTTTGAAAGAGGTCAATACTTTGACAAAAATCAAAATTATGACAAAGGACAAGGTTCTGGTCAGAATTTCAATAGAAGACATGGCTCTGGTCAAAATTTTGATAGAAACCAGCAAGGTGGACAAGGATTTGATAGAGGGCAACAACCTAGACAAAATAGATAATGGAATACTGGACCTAATAATGGAGGGATTTCTACTCCCTTGGATCATCCTACTACTCAGAAGAAACCTATGAATGGTGTATACTTGGCAGAAGCAACCTTGTCCAGATGGTGCAGGCTCCATAAAACAAGTCAACACTCTGAACTAGACTATGCTGAATTTCAGACTGCAGCTTCTATCTTTCAGTATGAAGTGGAGAATAATTTCACTAGACAATAAATTGTACCTTCAAACCCCTATGATTCCCTGGTGTTGGTACTTAATCATGCCCCATTCTCCAAAAGCGAGGAAAATGAACCAGAAGAAGTATCTATTATAGAGGATGAGGCGGAGCAGGTGTTAAATGAAGACGATATTTCCTAGTTGTTTAATGAGGAAAATAAAATGATAATGGTCCTTTAGATGAGGAAGAGGTTAGTGTTGGAGAAGTTTAAATGTTTCAACAACCAACTAAGAAATATGATTTAAGAAATAGGCCTAACAGGGGTCCAAAGGCTGGAGGTCCTTTCACTACTTCTATCCCTCCTAACAATTTCAATACTCCACCAGATCCATAAGCTAGTAATAATCCACCTTATCCTCATGTGCCAACACAGTACCTGTCAAAAGGAAATAATGCAGAAGTATCTAAGGATAAGTAGGCCAATGGCTACAACGAAGCCCATGCCGACTTGAATATGGAACAATTGGGTGAATATGTGACTAAGGAATTCAAGAAAGTAAAGGTAAGTCTTTCTACTTTTGAGTTGTTAAGAGTCCTTGCTATTAGGAATGCAATTTTTGGATCATTTAGTTCAAATATAACATCACAAGGGGTAGCTACCAATGAGGTTGTTACTAGGTCTTCCAACTCCCAAACACTGAGAAGTCAGGTCCCACTTGTAGACAAAAGGGGAGATAAGGATAAGGGTAAGGTTGCACAAGCTGATACTCATCTGAATTTGTTTCAGGGAAAGATGGAAACTCCTCCCTTCTTAATCTCTGTTCATATTTTTGGAAAGAATTTGCATAATTGTCTTCTAGATTCAGGAGCTTCTACAAATGCTATGCCTTTTTTTGTTTCCAAAGCATTGGGTATTACTCCTATAGCCTCTCAAAATAAGGTTACTCAATTGGACAAAAAAAAGGTAAGTGTAGTTGGGGAATTGAACATGATCCCTACATAGCTTGCATCAGACCTTAGGGTGGAACAAGTGATCAATATCCAAGTTGCTGGCATTCCTGATTCTTATGGTCTGATCTTAGGTAGAGATTTCACTAAAGATTCAAATGGATATACATCTACAAACCATTCTCATATGTGGTTACCGTGGAAAGGAGTCCCAAATCATATCAGAATTGAAAGGAAATCTCAAATGAAGTATGTAATTGCTGAATATCTTAATATAAAAAATGAGGTGTTGGTGTCTGAGGTTAGCATTGGGAATTATGTGTTGGCTGCATCAGTTACAGAAGATGAATAGGTTTTCATGCTACAAGATTCTTCAGATGAACACATTCTAGAAAATAGTAGTCCTGGAACACTGATTGAACAAGATGATGAAACAAGTGATCAAGAAGACAAGCAACTTGGTTTGTTGGATAACTTTTAGGAGTTCATTCAGAAGTGTGTGGACGATCAAATACAACTAAAAGGAAGCATGGAATTTGAAGAATTATTGCTTCCAAATTGGTGCAGAGTTCATGATGCCCCTCATTCTGAGCTGCAATGTGACTTGTGTCAGAATGTTGTCCGACAAATATAGAAATGCATTAATCTAGTTGCACCTATTGGGCTTAATGTGCAGGAGGAATTAAATAGTGATAAAGGTAAAGACCTAGTGCTTCCTAAAAATCCCACTATCCTCAGCACAAAACAAGGTAAATTGAAACCAAAGGAACTTGATGGTTGTTGGACATTAAGATTTGATGGATCTAAATCTAAGCAGGGTGTTGGCACAGGATTTGAATTGATCAGTCCTAAAGGTAAGAATTATTTAGCTACTCATAGGCTCCAGTTCCAATGCACTAATAATGTTGCTGAATATGAAACTTTGATCCATGGTTTATTAATGACATCAAGGAAGAAAGTCAAGATATTATAAGTATTCAAAGATTTAGAGTTAGTGATCAAACAAGTAAGGAAACAATATTCATGTCGTGATAGAAGAATGACCAATTACAGGCATAGGTTGTGGGATCTCATTTAGGGGTTCGATGCTTTTAATATCTAGTTAATCCCTCAAAACAAAAATCAAGTTGCTGATTCTCTAGCTCAAGCTGCTAGCACCTTGTAGCCTTTGTCACTCTCAGGATTGAAGAAATTTACGTCGAGCTCACTCTAGTACCTTCAGTACCTGACAATGTTACTAATTTCTAGGTATTTGAAGATGATAAGCATATTCTTGACTTTATTACAAGCTATGATGTGTTTGCTTCCCAATTCATTGATGAAATTGAGTCTCAAGAAGCAGAAATTGACTTTGAAGGAATCATTAATCTGAAGACCAATACTATTTCAAGAGGTATGGTGCAACTTGAACGGATTTTTGATTTAGATAAGATAAGAGATCAAGAACAACAAACTAAAAGGGAGTCTATCAGTAGCCAATGTGAAACATATAATGTAGGAAGGCTTGGTGACACAAAGAATGTTCTTATTGGTAAGGTATGCACTCCAGAAGAAAGAAAGGGGATTATTGATACCTTACATACATATCATGATGTAATAGCTTGGAGTTATGAAGATTTGAAGACATATGATACTTCAATCATCACACATACCATCCCTCTGAGGTTAGATGTCAAACCATTTAGATAGAGACAAAGTCCAATCAATGCTTTGTTAGAACCCATTATTCAGAAGGAGGTGAAAAAAATGCTTTCAACACGCATTATATTTCCGGTAAGGCATTCTACTTGGGTGGCGAACTTGGTTCCAGTAAGGAAAAAGAACGGAGAAATTAGATTATGTGTAGATTTTAGAAATCTGAATAGAGCATTAGAAAAGGATAATTATCCAGTCCCTTCACTAGATGAAGTGCTTCAGATTGTTAATGGATCTCAAATGATGTCCTTTTTGGATAGGTATTCTAGATACAACCAAGTTATGGTATAGTATGAGGATAGGCATAAGACTACCTTTACTACAAAATGGGGAACCTTTGCTTATAGAAGGATGCCATTCAGGGTAATCAATGCTGGAGCTACATTCTAGAGAGCTATGGACATTGCTTTTAAGGACATAATTGGTAAGTGCATCATTATTTATATGGATGATTTGATAGTTTTCTCCAAAAAATGAGGTGATCACATAACAAATTTTGCAAAGTATTCCAAAGATGCAGAGAGTTCGATATTTCACTTAATCCAAGGAGGTTTATTTTTGGAGTTACAAAAGGAAAGTTGTTGGGACATATTATCTCAGAATAGGGTATTGCTATTGATCCTGAGCGAATACAAGCTATCTTGAAGATTCAACCTCCTGCAAGTAAGAAGGAGATGAAGTCATTTTTTGGTAAGATTAACTTTGTTAGGAAATTTATCATTGGATTTGCAGAGATAGTTAAACCATTGAATGCTATGTTGAAACAAGAGGAAAAAATAGAATGGAATGCAGAAGCCAAGGAAGCATTTGTAGAAATCAAGAAAGCTATTGTTGAAGCCCCTGTATTGGTAAGTCCAAATTATACTAAACCTTTCTACATATATTGATTCGCTTCTGATCACTCATGTGCTGCAATGTTAACTCAAAAGTCTGATCAAGGAGAAGAACACCCCATCGCCTTCATGAGTACTCCCCTAAATGATGCAAAATTAAAATATCATAATATAGAAAAGCAGGCCTATGCTTTGGTTAGAGCAGTGAAGAAGTTCAGGCACTATATCTTGAGGAATAAAGTTTTTGCCATAGTGCCTGATCCTGCAGTAAAGTTGTTGTTAATGCAGAATGAGATAGGTGAATGAAGGGCCAAATGGGTGACTATGTTGTAGGAGTATGACATGGAAATCCAGCCCATGAAATTAGTGAGAGGACAAGGACTTACAAAGACAATGGCTGAAACTGGTCCTGATCTCATAGCTCAACACTATTACCTTCAAGAGGTATCTTTGGGGGATTGGTATGATGAAATTACTTTCTATTTGCGAAATCAACAGTGTCTTGATCACCTCAATACAGTTCAGAGGTAGGCCTTATGATTAAGGAGTGGAAGTTTTATGATGAAGGGAGCTATATTGTATAAAATAAATCATGAGGGTGTATACTTAAGATGCTTGGGAAAAGAAGAAGCTGCCAGAGTGATGACTGAATTTCATGAGAAATATGGCACAGGCCATGGTTCTACATCATCCATTGCACACTAGATCTTGAGGGCAGGCTACTATTGGCCTACTTTGTTCAAGGATGTACACCAACATGTGAGAACTTTTCACATATGCCAAACTACAACAAGTAAGGAAAAACATGAAGCTCTTCCACTCCAGCCAGTCATTGAGGTAAAATTGTTTGCTTAGTGGGGTATGGAATTCATAGGTCCCATTAATCCTCCATCTTCTATGATCCACAGGTATATTCTTACCATAACTGATTATTTTACTAGACGGACATAGGCTCTCGCTTGTAAGCAGTGTACTTCAGATGTGGTAATTAATTTTCTTGAATCAGAAATTATTAATCATTTTGGTTGTCCACTGTCTTTGGTCTATGACAATGGTCCTGCATTTGCATCACTGAAGTTTTCTAATTGGGCATATGATCATGGGATTGTTATTAAGTTTTCATCCAATTATTACCCTTAGGGTAATGGTCTAGATGAGTCTTCCAATAAGAACCTATTGACAGTTATCTGTAAGTTGTTAGAACAAAATCCTAAGGATTGGCACACCCAACTCCAATTTGCTTTATGGGCTGACCAAACTAGACATAAGGCATCCATAGGAACCTCTCCTTATCACCTAGTCTACGGTTTGAAACCTGTGTTTCCTATCCAGTTGAAAATCCCTACCCTGCAGTTTATTAATGAGTACTATAATGAAGAAGATAAACGTGAAGCCCGTTTGGCTGAATTGTTGCACTTGGAAGAGAAAAGGGATGAAGCCCTAGAAAAATTTGCTAAACATCAGGGTGTGGTCAAAAGATGGTTTGACAAGAGGGCCAAGGTGAAGGCCTTTAGAATTTTTGACTTAGTTCTTTACTGCGATAAAACCCATGATCGTAAGGGAGAGCATGGTAAATTTGATAAGCTTTGGCTTGGTCCTTACTAGATTTCAGAAATTCTGGGAGATAATGCTTTTTGTTTGAAAACCCTTACTGGTGAGGATATCTTGCTGCCTATTAATGGGCAGTATCTAAAGCATTATTTTTAACCTTGAACTGTTTTGTAGTTCATTCTGTACATAGTTAGAGTAGGTTTGCTTTTTGTTGCTGGTTTTGCTTTGGTAGTTTAGGTTTGCTTTGGTTTGTTTCACTTTTCATTTTGTTTTTTGCTTTGGGTTCCCTATTTCTTTGGGGCTGTTGCATCTGTACAATAGGTCATTTGCTTGGGATTGTTTTGAAAATTTCTTTTATAAACTCTAATCAATTTTTTAGAGTCAGGTGGTGGACTTCTTTTATTTGATGTCCCTTGTACTTGGAATTAGAGTCACTTATTTTGAATACACTTTGGAATATATTTGGGTCTCACATTTCACAATAAAATTAAAGGTTCTAGAGTTGCATAGGGTTCTTGAGTAATCTGGCCTGGTGAAAAATCTTATATTTTGCTTCAGTGCCACTGTGTTCCTCATCCCTGAGCATGAGTTTCATTACATACAATGGTGAAGAAGAAAAGTTCTATAAAACAAAAAGAAATAAAAAGGAAAATTTTGAAAATCTGAATAGGCTTCACCTTATTAGGAGTATCCCAATATCTCTATCGGGGCTATGGACACTTGACTGGCAGTAAAGCTATGCTTGGGAGGGTCACAACGATAACCTCACCGAAGCTATGGATGCTTGACTGGCAATGAGGCTCTATCCATGTTGCTTTTGGAGTTGAACTCTTATGTAGCTTGGTCAAGTTTTCTCTAGTTCCTATTGCACTTAAAAGATAAGAATATATGCATAATACACACACTAGGACCCTGGTATAGGAAGAGGTCTTCTTGCTTGTGGTTTCTGAAACTTTGTCCATAGGTGTCCTGATGAGAGGATTGAAACCAAAGATTCTGGTTTCTTGATTCTAGTTTATTCTTGAAATGGTCTAGAGCATTTCCCCAGTGGAGTCGCCATTTGTTGTGCATTTTTTGCACACACGCCCCACTGAAAGTGGGGCCCTTCTTTCTTCGCTTTTTGGTGTCTTGACCCTTCTTTTCTGGGGTTTTCGCTTGCTTGGGCTCATGCTTTGATGTCCATTTTTCCTATTGAAGTGGCACACTTATGAATTTTATTGAAAATATAGAGTTTTGAATGCAGTCCAGAGTTTTCACTATTTTCAGGAAAATCCGCCTAGTTTGGATTCTCCCGGGTTTCTTTTGGAGTCCGAAAATGTTCGCTTTTGGCTTGGATCTGGGAAAATCCGTTTGGTCCGGATTTCTCTGAAGTTTGTTACCTTGTTGAATCCCCAGGTTTTTGTGGTCATGGCTGTTTGGTCGACCGTATTTATGGTGTTTGTGTGGATCTTTTGGGGCATTGATATATTGGATTTTAGGAGATAGTTGATCACTTGAGTTTGTTCATTTGCTATCATTTGAGCTTGAGTCTTGGAGCTTTTGGTGTTTTGCTGGATTGCGGATTTCGTGGCCATTCCAACTGTTGCGTTTGAATATCATGTGCGTGGATTGTATCCTTCTCATGTTTGATAGTTATTTGTTGGCGTCACTAGTTCCAATCCTTTCACTCTCATGGTATGTTGATTTGCCCTTTTTCTCTACTGGTTTGATTACTTTGCTTCATTGTCTTTCAATTCCTTCATGGTTTCTTGATTTCCTTGGGTATGTGTGTTGTCAATGGACATTTTGGGGGTTTTCATTATTGTACCAGTCTGTTTGGTTGATTGAATGTTTATGCTTGGTCTGGTATTGTTCCTTTTTGGGCATTTGCTCGCATTGCTCTTAAACTTTCCATTTTAGCATGTGAGCAAGTCTTGCCTGGTTCTCCGTGCTTTCATGGTGGATATTTTAGGGTTCCTAACCTAGGGTGTGACCAATCATCCTCGAATTATTGTGAGGAGTGTTCTAAGTTCGTATTTGATCCATTGGAGGTCTAGGTTAAGTCGTTGTCAAAATGTAGGTCTTAGGTGCGGAGTCATTTGAATCTTTTTGGTGAAAGTAGACAAGATGTGGACGGTTTCGGGTTTTTGAGGTCCTCGTGGAATTTGGCTTCCTCTGGATTTTCCTAGCTTTTTCTTGTTTTTCCCTTTTTACCACCTTTTTTGAATTTTGTCAGTCTTGCCAAAATCTGTTTCATCCGGATTTTCCCGATGTCCGTAGTCGGGTCATTTTACCGATTTCGAGCTTTAGTAATGTTATATCTAGTTTTCGGCAAAATTGGTTCCCTCTGGATTTTACCGAATGTTCCGTGTCTCTTCCATTTTTCTCGGGTTAAGTTATAACTGTTGCTATTTTTGCCAAAATCTGTCTCTGGTAGATTCTTCTAGGTTTTTTGGGAAAATGTTGAATTTGATGGTTATGAAGGATTTATTTAATGATGACGTATTTGATAGATTAAATCAACTTATGCTAAGTGTTTCTAATGATATTCCTTTGTTAATTGATGGACTAAAATGATGTTATGGGAGTTTTCATGCTACATTCGCTAGAATCCGCCTAGTCTAGATTTTCTCGAAAATCCTCTCTAGTGTGGAATCCGCGAATGAGGCTAAAACCCAAATTTTAAGATATTGATTTCCTGCACTTCTTGTTTCTTTTGGACCTGATTGTGGTTATCTTTATTTGTTTGCAGGTAGGATTAGGACAAGATATTTCTGGTCGAGACAAAGGGAAGGCATCAGATCCAGGTGTAGAGAGTTCTACTGTGACCAATGTAGAGAAGGCAAGTTGGACATAGAGAGTAGGATTCTTGAGAGCAAGCTGACCTTAATTTGGTCAGAAATCATGAACACCAATGTGGGTATGTGGGACTACAAGGATTTTAAGGTTGAGATGTTAGTACTGAGCTCTCCTTTGTTGGCTAAGAGAATTATGGACTCCAGATTGGCTCATGTAGCAGGTTTCCCTTCCTCAGTGCAATGTTATGAATTGATGCTTGAGTGTGCTAAAAATTATGATAGAGCGACACAAAGGATAATTCTTCCCCGGGGAAGTATTCTGGTTGGATTTTGTCTTGTCTCCATTGCCTCAACCTTCGATATGCCTAATAAGTTTCATGCAGTGGGTTTTGACATGGATGGTGCCAGGAAATATTATGAAGAAAATATATTTAAGTCTCAGTAGGTGATTAACTCTTGGTTGGAGAAGCCTAAGTCCCATTTCTCCAAGTTGCCTAAGCAACTATTTAGGCTCAAGTTCAAGAGAGAATACTACAATGCCATCACTCTTCTCAGTAGGCTAGTGGGGTTGAAGAGTGTAGGTATGTCCGAGACTTGGATGTTCAATGTAATTGCTAGAATGGAGCAAGCAATTGACTATCACTGGGCAGGTTTCATTAGTGCAGTGATTCATGAGCAGTTATGCAATGTATTGCAGACCAAGAGTTTTACTATGACCTCTTACCTAGTGTATGCATTGGTGAGACTTCACCCATACAAGGGGTTGAGCACTAGAGGTACCTTTGGGAAAGATGCTATATATGAAGTATATCCATAGTTGCACCTAACTGGAGGAAGCTACAGGAGATCCAATGATGTTTTCACAATGTAAATCACAAGGTTGCTTCAAGGTCCAAAACATATGAGAATTTCTAATAGGGCAAAGGAATTCATAAGGAGATATGGGGCATGGTTTATCTAGTTCCCAACTTTATCATACATCAGAATTGATGGTTGTCAAAGGGCTCCCTATAGACTCCCTAGATACCCAACTAACCACATCATATTGTTGGAAGTCACTAGACAAATTTGTGACTTTGATAATGTTGTAAAGGGAGAAATGCACAAGACAGGTTTTGGGAGTGACTTTTCCTTAAAGATAGGAATGGGTGAGGTGTGCCCTTCTATTCAATCTACTCATGATGCTGAGGAGGAGATGAGTACTTTTGGTCTCTCTTTCTATTCCAAGAGAGCAAGGTTTAAAATCACTAGTGAAGCTCAAAATAAGGCCAGTAGGGAATACAACCATAAGGCTCATATTGAAGATTATTGGGTCAACCTTGCTGATGAGTTTGAGGTTAGGAAGAAGTTATCTAGATTGCCAGTGGATTTAGTTAGGCTATACAATGTGAAGGCCATCCTTGACCAGGTGGAAGAGGATGGAAATGTAATCCAGGGTCATGTCTATGAGGCAGTAAAAGACAAACCAGTGGGAGAAGTTGACTGGTTAGAGGAAGAAAAGACTGATTTAGATCAAATCATGACCCCGGTGATCAAGTATACCAAGATGTGGTTGAAAAAAAAAATGCTAGAGTTGGAAGGTGAAGGTGTTCAGTGCACCTATGATCTGATGGGAGACTTAGAGTCTCACTTTGCTTCCAAGGGGTCACTTGAACCAGATCCTAAGGGAAAAGAAAAGGTGGATTCTCCTTTCATAATCCAGATAAGGGAGGTTCAAATTGAGAAGACTGCAGAGGTAAGTAAACAAAGGAAGCTCATTGCTAAGAAGAGGAAACATGCCTCAAAGAAAGAGGTTGAAAAAAACAAGGAAGAAGAGGAGGAGGTAGAGAATGCTCCTCCATTGAAAAAGAGGAGAAGGATTACAACGCTGTCACAGAAGGTGGAGGAGGCTCCTAAAATTGATAAAGAGATTGATCCACCAGTGGTAGAAGTGGAAAGCTCAGGGGAAAAGACACAAGTGTACATGAGGAGGTCAAGGACTCCTTCCCCAAGGGATACTACAACAAAGGAGAATGTTTTAGTGAGTATTCCGGTTGTTGAATAGGTGAGTGTCCCCATTCCTTAGGATGCTGGTAGCATAAGGGAGGAACCAAAG